>JAVTVY010003359.1:0-35890 GCA_036873755.1 Hanleya hanleyi | reverse complement strand
GAGGAGAACAAGACTTTCCAGGGGATCCAGCTGTGCTTCCGGCTGACGCCTTGCCCCTAGACCACCCTGTGAGTGAGATTTATCGGCGCCATGGGAACACGATACGCCGTTGTTCTCATCGCCATCGGCCCATACTGGACTTGTATAATTTTCGACAACAGGATTTCACGTATCTTTCTACCTATGCCGAGAACATTTTTACAGACCAAGTTACAGCTTTCAAGTTGAATATGACATTCGGCTACATCTTACGGCACAAACAGACGGATCAACTGCGGTATTTTATCCCAGCAATAATACCTATGTGTTTGACCAACCGTTCACCATCACCAATCGTGCCTCACTGGAGCCACTCATCGAGCAACCCACTACTTTGGATCCTTTGGAATGGGCCAGATTGCGACGTCCCAACACCCAATGGATTGTGGAAATGGTGATCAACGTGACAGTTTTCGTGACCAAATTGAGAGATCATCCCACCCGTGATCCTATCATTCTACCACCTTAGCTGGCCCATCGAAAAGGCATGTATGCGTTAACGGGAGGCGCAAAAGGACCCTACAAAGACCAGAAATGTCTGTTTCGTTGTTTTGCCATTCATTTGAACGAGTGTGATCTCTGGAATTGTGATAGAGTGGCACAAATCTATTGGAAACAGTATCTAGAGGAACAAGACATAGACCCGCGGCAGTTCTAGGGAGTCCCCTTTAAGTTTTTGGCTGTAATGGAATCACTTTTCCAGATGAATATATTTGTGTACGGTTTGATACGGGAAGAGGAGGAAGAGGAGGAGGACGGTCACACATTTATGGCTTAATTGGTTCATCGCTCAACAGAACGGTATGCCTCTACGTTGAAAGTCAATATCTTCGACGACGGTGGGGTGATTCATTTTTTCCCTGATCCACGATATCAGCCTGTACACACAGTCCTACAGTTGTGCCCAATGTCACCGTGTGTTCAAACAGTCCAGCCACCTACATCGGCACGAGAAGATTTGTGACAACACTGTGAAACGAAAATTTCCTGGTGGTGTGTACCATAATACGCCCACCAACTTCGAAGAGCTGGCCGATGAGGGGATTGTGATACCGGAAGAGGACCGTCATTTTCCTTACCTGGCATGGTATGATTTCGGGGCGATTTTGGAACCGATGGAATCGACCTCTGCGAAAATACAGTGGACATAGGGCCATATTCGTTTCCAGCAACGTTCCGGGTTATGACGCTGCACCCGTCTGTTTCGTGTCGTCGGGGGACTCCCATGACTTGATTACCCGTATGATGATGTATTTAGAGGATGTCAGTGAGGCCAGTACAGAATTATTGTTGTCCGAGTTCCAAGACGTTCTGGACCGAAGATCGTATTCCTACACCCGGTGTGTCCTTCAGCGACGATGAAGAGTCGGGCATGGAGATTGAGACCGAGGAGACGGAGATGGAGCACAGTGAGCAGGACATTCAACCGCCGGATATACCATTACCTAAGCCGTACGCGGAGAAATTGAAAGCCTGCTTCCTACAATACCCAGGCCAGCCCAGTCCAATTCCATCAAATCCGTCATCAAAAAGATCAATAATCACATGGCCATGACCACCACAACACTCCATTTCCTGGATGTACGTAACTACTTAGCTCCCAATTATAGCTATGATCAGTGGCCTATGACTGTGCACAAACCAAAGGGAAGTTTCTTTACACGTATATGTCGACACTCGACCGCTTGAAGGAAACACAGTTATCACCCCGGGACGCTTTTTTCGACGATCTCAAGCAAGTGGAATGTTCTGAAGAAATGTACTGTGAACTACAGCAGGTATGGAACGACCAACACATGCAGACCTTGCGAGATTTTCTGGTGTGATATAACAACTTAGATGTGGTTCCATTCGTCGAAGCGGCCGAGAAAATGTTCCAACTGTTCCGCCATCAAATGCACGTCGACATATTCAAAGAGTGTTTGAGTTCACCGGGTCTTGCGCTTCGCCATCTCTTTCAAGATTGTCCTACCTAATTTTCGCTCATTCAACAAAAAGACGAGGACATGTATGACTATTTAAAGCAGAACATCGTCGGTGGGCCGAGTCAGATTTTTCATCGCTACCACGAGAATGATGTCACAACACTTCCAGGTGGGAAATTCTGTGACAAAATCATTGGATTTGATGCCAATGCGCTGTATCTGTGGTCCCTCGCCCAGCCCATGCCAAGTGGTCATTATACGCGCTGGTTGGCGGAAGGCCAACATTTTACACCACAACGTACGCCGTACAAACATCTTGCTGACCAGTGGTTGGACTGGGAAACCTATCGAAGGAGTATTTCTATACGACATCAAGCCAACGCCACAGAGAAGCGGATACGAGATCGGCGACTCCCCGTCGATGAGTTTGCCCTTGTACATGAAACACCGGCCGTATTCCAATTTTACGGGTGTTACTGGCACGGTCACCAATGTAACTTCAGCGCTGGACGTTTCAAAGAACGACGTGGGAAATCAGCAGAGGAACTGTGGGTAGAAGTGGTGGAGAATGGTAATTACGTGAAAGAGTTGGGGCACCAGCTCATCGAACTGTGGGAATGTGAATTTCACATCACGTGCCAGAACCTCCCACCCTTACGCGACTTCCTTAAAGCACGCGAGTACCCCCTCAGTCGCCGGCGACTCCTGGGCTTGCCACAGATTCTCGACGCCGTTCGTTCCGGGGACTCTACGGCTTTGTAGAATGCGACCTGCATGTTCCCGACACTCTGAAACCACTATTTGCCCAGTGCCCTCCCATCTTTAAAAACATCCTGGTGAGTCGGGACGACATTGGTGAGACCATGGGCACCTTTGCTGAGGAGCATGAAGTATTTAAACAACCTCGTCGGATGCTGATTGGGAGCATTTGGGGAGAGAAAATCTTGCTGGGTACCCCTCTGCTACAGTGGTATATGAGTCACGGGCTCCAAGTGGCGCGAGTCTACCAAGCCATTCAGTATGTACCCAACGCCCGTTTTGCGGGTAATGCCAACACCGTAACGTCTGACCATCGTCAAGGAGATAAAGATCCCAGTAAACCCATTATCGGTGACCGGTGAAATTATCGGTGAAAAACGGTGACCAACGAAGAGAAGCACATGAACGTGAATATCTGCACTACCGAACAAGCGCGCAAAAAGATCATCTCGCCACTGTTTCGTTCCAACGATGTCATCGATGATGATACGTATGAAGTGAGTTCAGCCAAGAAGACCATTCGTTACAACTTACCGCTCCTAATTGGATGTATAGTATACCAGGTGGCCAAGCTGAGGGTTTTACAATCGGCCATCGACACATCCCTTTATCTGGACGTGCTGCAAACCCAGGCCAGTGCTACTGGCACTAATAGAGGTTTCCGAGTCGTCGACCATCAGATGCGGACGTACATGTACATCCAGCAACGGGATGCCTTCACATTCTTTTATCCCAAACGGAAAGTCCTTCCCGATGGAGTCAGTACCACCTAGCTGGACTTGTGAGAGAATACTGTGAACTATAACACGAGAACTGTAAAATAATCTACACATTCACACACCTTATACCCATGTACATATTCTATACACTTGATACTTAAAACGAAAACTACATTTACCCTTGTACATTATGTGTACCTTACGCTTGTACAATCTTGTTTACATACCTACTGTATTCTTGTCTAATTCTTGTCTGAAGATTTGTTTGTTGTTGGCTAGCTATTGAACATTATTTCCATTCTAATTCTACCGCATTGACTATCCTATTATAAAAAAAATTGAACAGCCATTATTTTTAACCTACCGTGTTGTTAATAAATATTAGAAATTCAACTAGTGTGTTAGTGTTCACTCTATTGAGAAAATATGTGCTTTGAATTGTGCTTAGTTAGAAAAGTCCCTCTTTCGGGAGATAAGGTTGGCCCTGTTGTAAAGAGGGTTAAAAAAGCACGTCCCTTTTCAGGGCCAACCCAATCCCACGAAAGAGAGACTCTAACATAGCACGTTGAAATATAACACCAAGACACGCACCTATGTCAATCTCCATATTCTACGATCATGACCAATCTCCATCACAATACATCTATGACAATCTCCACATCTCATTTTTCCCAATTCCGCCATGACCAATCTCCAGACAATCAATTTTTTACACTCGGGTATACTATGCTACAGTTACTGTGTAACTTTCTCAATGATAACGGACTTTCACGAACGTAGAGTACGAAAAAATAAACTTTATAGATAGACCTCTCTAGTCGTTTCTTTTCATTTACAACCATATCAGCGTGCGGGACAGAGCTTGTGTGGTTCCAACTGGCACGGAACGTCTCCCTGATCGTCAATGACGATCACCTGGAACTCATCGAAGAAGAACCGCAGGAGGTGAAAATTGTTTTATCGCTATCAGCCTGGACTGTGTTGACACGGTTGTTACAGGGAAAAGAGCCCAAAGTCGATTTCAGGCACGTGGGATTCATTTTTCTCCCGGTTGGAACAGCGTGGCGGTGCCCATATCACACTTCGCCCGTCAATATGGCTGGCCCTGAAAGCTGTACTCCTCGAGGTCGATGACTTACTGCACCATGAAACTAAAGAAGAAGACCCTGTGCTTTCCCGATGTCTTACACCTGGCTGCCCCCTATTGTTGTATCCCAAACGAGTGAACCTCATCGATAACTGAACGGAGTGTAGGTCGCACGTCTCTTTGTCACGAGATGGATGGACCAAATTCAAACGGGTGTTATTTGGTGAACTGGACGGTGACTTCATCCACCTATGTCACCAGGTCTACATTTTCCGTGGTTCCTTTTTTGCTCGACTCACCTGTCTGAAAGGCGGTCATTTTACCCTGGACCCTGATCCATGGTCTGCATTGGAAGATGTGGTGGCAGATGTGGATCAAGTGCTTACGGAGGAAGAGTTGGACGAGTTGGACTGGTCATTTGAGAATCCCAATGAACAAACGTCTAGCAATGAAGCGGAGCCAGACGACGACGCCATTGATTATCCGGCTAGACTCAGTCAACTTAGGATATATACAACGGTGGTAGAACATCAGTCCTCTTTATAAATAAACTATACTCTCCGGATCCATTATCATTTTGTCACCATGAAGCGAACATAGAATACCTCGCTAAGGCCAAGCATGTAGACAAGGTGTTAACAGATTTGTATTACAGTCCAGTCAGTCCAGCCGCTTATAGCGCTTTGGGAGCACTCGCTCGAGCTTCCCAGTCCCAAGGCATCAGTCAAGCTGAAGTTCGAGAATGGTTAAAACAACAAGACACCTATACATTACATCGAGCAGCCCGACGACATTTTAGCCGTAACCGAGTCATCGTAGTAGGAATAGACGCACAATGGCAAGCAGATTTGGTGGATATGAGTCGATTTGCTACCCACAACGATGGGAATCGGTACATCTTGACGTGTATCGATATTTTATCCAAGTACGCGTGGGTGGTATCGATCTGGACCAAAACAGGCGAGAATCTTGTACGGGCGTTCCAGCAAATTTTCAAGACCGGGCGCAAGCCCTTGTATTTGCAAACGGATGAAGGCACAGAATTTCTCAACCGACACTTTCAAGCCTTTCTCAAGAAACAGAAGGTGTGTTTCTTCCATACGTACAACGAGACCAAAGCCTCTGTGGTGGAACGGTTCGATCGTACCTTGAAAGGACGTATGTACAAGCATGTTACAGTCTAAAACACCCGACGGTACATCGATGGGCTACCTCAACTGGTCCGATGGTACAATCCGGCCTATCATCGCGGTATCCAGCGGGCTCGCCTCCATGTGGCGGAACGCAACGGACAACAAGTGCGTCGTACGCTGTACTCACCACCTGAAGTACCTAGCACTTCACCCCGTTACAAACGCGGAGATGTGGTACGGATCAGTAAAGTCAAAGGACAATTTGAAAAAAAGTTACTTACCCAACTGGAGTAATGAACACTTTGTCATCGTTCGCCGTAGTCCCCGAAACCCACACGCCTATCAACTGGAAGATCTACAAGGAGAAACACTGCAAGGCACGTTTTATGAGGCGGAATTACAACCGGTCGTAAAAACACAGAAAGACTACTACATGGTAGAGGAGATTTTGAAAACGGAACGTCGACGTGGCATCCCATATCATTTCGTCAAATGGCAAGGTTGGCCCAGTTCGTCTAATTCCTGGGTCTCAGCCCCTGATATGAAACGGCTATAAATTCTACCACACGTCTCCTACAGCGTTCAGTCTAGATGTTGTACCATGGATAGAGCACAACTTCCCTTACTGCCGTGCACTCGAAAAGGACAAGTCGGTACTATGGTGTGTCTACTAACGCTTCTGGATGTCTTGTATGGAGGTGTCTTCTACGACTTGACGACCCTGTTATCCTGTCTCAATCTAACCTCTTCATCACCTATCCAATCATCCTAACGTCAAGTCTACCATCCGACACCCAACAACACTACCAACATCTCCACCACCAACCTGCTTTCTACGGAATCTCTGCCATCTACGGAACCTCTGCCATCTACGGAATCTCTGCCTTCTACGGTACCTCATATACGCCCTACGACACTCACTAGAACGAGTAGTGTACCGATCGCACATTTGACGAGGAGAGGTCAACCAGTGACATCGACACCTTTGACTGAAAGAGGTCCCAATCCATTGACAGGTGTAACAGTACTCACGGTCGACAGTATTCCCAGGTTACCACGGCAACGGTATCCCCAGCACTACGATCCCCGGTGGGATCGACGACAACAGTGGTGGGCCTCTGAACGCTTGGCGCAAAACACCAATTAACTAGTGTGGTGGAAAATGGATCCACGGTGGCAGCATCCTCCACGTGCCTCATGGCTGGACCGACCGGCTCGAGAAAACACACTTCGTTCAACGTCTCATCGGGGAACCAGCGTTCATTTCTCCCGTGGCCCACATCCGTTGGTGTTATGGAGCTTGGCAGCCGGCATACGAGAATATGCCCCGGATACCTGGACTTACCTTGGTGGATGAGCGAGTGACCCGGCTCTCTACCAAAGGCAGTCATCATCGCCGGTTGAGCATCATCTACATCGTCCAGAATCTCTTCAGTAAGACAAATAGCACAGGAACATCAGTTTGAATGCCCGATATGTGGTACTGTTCAAAAACCCCAGAGACGCGTCACAAATTATGCACCTGGCGAAACAGATGTACCCTAAAAACACTGCGTTTGTTCGGAAAGCTGTTGAAGATGCCACCCAGGAGGCCCACGGCTACCTGCTCATCGACTTGAAACAAGTGACACCCTCGGCACTTCGATTGCGCACCCAGATTTTTCCCGTCGAGTTCCAGACGGTGTACACGCCCAAATAAGAAGACATTCAGTTCATCATCATGGTGTACAAAACCCGGAAAGACTTTTGTACATGCAAAAAATAATGTAAACACACCCACAGTGGCTTCCCCAGCTGGGGTGTGTGCTTGATGTTGGGTCTAATAGAAGAATTAATACAACATCATGGTCGACTTTGTCTCTGTTCAATATTCAGTAGGTAGGTAGATAAAAAAGGCAGGGTTGTGGGTTCTAGCATTAGTTGTACATGATGTCTGCCCGAGTACGGAAGCACGTCCAGACGCTCCGTGTATTGGAGACGGCCCCACCCGAGTTGATTCGAACCATTGTACGCGTTGCAGACCCTGACTTGTGTGAAGTCGCTCACAATGTGTTAAAGGGAATGTTACCCTCAGTCCTCTGCAGAAAGGAAAATTGCAACGGCACAAGACGGGTCTCCGAACTCTGGTCCAGAAGAAAGTCAGTGTCAAGAAAAAGAAACAGGAGTTACAGAAAGTTGGATTTCTCGCTGCACTACTCGCTCCCTTAGCAGCTTCCGTACAGGTACCACTAGTAGGGTCCATCTTAGGTCTCTAACATGGAGCATACGAAAAAAATGATGCTGGAAGTGTGGTACGAGGTGACCTACGAAGGCAAAGTAACTCACCTGACCCTAACCGAAGGCCAATACGATACCCCCCAAGTAGTTCATTGAAGGGCTGACAAGACTGTTGCATTATAAGTCTCTACAGAAGGTCACGAATACTTCAAAACCTGTGAAAACCTTTTCCTTCAAAAATCACGTGGACTTCGATTACAACCCACACGTGGGTGTCGAACTCAGTCCTAGCCTACAGCAAATGCTAGGTCTCCCTCACACGATCTACACGTGTCCATGCACCGACAGAACCGAAATTACGATGGGTATGAAGGTGGGCATGTACGGACTCTACGTCTACTCGGACGTGGTCGACAACCACATTGTCGGAGATGTCAAAACACCTCTGTTACGAGTGGTCCCCATTAGAAAGAAGTATGGAGATCAAGTCACTCAGAGTTTCAACCACATACTCTATCTACCCGTACGACACACCGATATCAACACGATCACGGTGGATATAAGAGATGACACTTGACCACCGATCGCATTCGAACAAGGGAAATTGGTGCTGACACTTCATTTCCGACAAGCACGTTCTCCCCACTTCGTATAATGTATGTGCCTTGCCAGTGCCATACGGCCAGCTACAAGAAATAAACGGGAGGTGGAAGTCCGGTCTTTAGCGGTGCACGCATGCAACGAGGACATGGGCTGGGGAACACACTGGGAAGTATCGTCAAAACATTCTTACCCTTGGTGACGCGGGGAGTAAAAGCAATCGGCAAACAAGCGGTACGCAGTGGACTGCAAGTGGCCGGTGATGTTTTGGGTGGTACGGCACCCCGACAAGCCTTGAAACGACGGGCCAAAGAAGCGGGTGGCATCTTGGTGGCTAAAGCACAACGCACCGTAGGGAATAAAAGACCTGCACCACCGAGACCACGCACCAGTCGACGACCAACACCTCGACGACGCATACCCCAGAACAAGAGAGACATCTTCGCATAATGGCATTCATCCACTCCGAGTCGTGTCCGTCTACCAACAGTGAATTGAATTTGTGGACTATTCCACCCACACAGACCAGTGTCGCCGAAGGTCGTTGGGTAGAACATTGTCCTCTGGCTAGCCTTACGGGAACGGGACCGCTGGAATTTACCATTGAAAACAAAGATAAGACCTACCTGGATTTAACCCACACATACTTTTACGTGAAAGCCAACGTGGTGCAAGGCAACGGAGAGGACATCAAGGACGATGCGGCCGTATCCCCGGTGAATCTCTGGCTGCAATCGATGTTCCAACAGATCGATATCAGTCTGAACCATAAACCCATCAGTACGTACCCGTACCGAGCCTACATCGAGGCGCTGTTATCGTACGGAGAAAATGCGAAAAACCACACTTGACAGCCTCACTGTACTACAGAGATTCACCCAGTGAAATGGATGCGACGACCGTTGCCAATGGAGGGTTCAGGGCACGCAAGAGGTATACAGCCGGTAGCAGATCCGTCGATAGGATGGGACGACTACACGCCGACCTGTTCCTGCAAGACCGCTACCTGATGAACGGTGTATCCATCAAGATCAAGTTGATCCGTTCCCCACCCGCCTTCGCCTTGATGGCAGGTGAAGATCACCCCAATTACAAGATCGTCGTAGAAGAAGCAGCCCTGTTTATCCGTACCGTCGATTTGCCACAGGGAGTGCTGGTGAGTCAAATGGAAGCCTTATCGAAAAAGCAACCTTGTATCTCATCCGACGCGTACAGACCAAGGTGTTCTCGGTGCCAGCGGGTACGATGATGGCCAATAGAGAACATTTATTTCTAGGGGCTCTACCTAAACGTCTTGCCCTGGCGTGTGTGACCAACACCAGTTTCAATGGACACTGGGCTGAGAATCCGTTCCATTTTCAACATTTCAACATCAACTTTGTGGCACTGCACGTGGCTGGCCATCAAATTCTAGCCCGGCCGTTACAACCGGATTTTGGTCACCATCAATATGTGCGGAGCTAACTGAACCTGTTTACAGTCACAGGACAAAACAATCAGGACGAAGGAAATACCTTCAATCGACGAGACTTTGCCCGTGGGTACACCTTGTTCGCCTTCGACCTCACCCCTACCTTGGAACACGATCATCAGCTGGCCTTACTCAAGAAAGGAAACTTACGGTTGGAACTCCGTTTCGCCGTACCTCTACCCCATACCATTAACGTGGTTTGCTACGCCGAGTTTGATAACGTCATTACAGTGGATCAGCAAAGAAACGTCCTGTGTGACTACGCCAGCTAGAGTCATGGATACAGAGCAGCTCATCACCATACTCCAGTGGGATCCCCGGGTACCCTTTCGATGTGTGTTTCCACGTAACGTCTTTCCGACCACACCATCCACTCCGGCAGCCTACATCCTGAATACAGACACTCGTACTCGACCGGGTGAACATTTGGTGACTGTATACGTGGACGCCCTGGGCCAGGGAGAATACTTTGATTCCTACGGACTTGCACTATTCATCCCGATTTGACGCAGTTCATGGACCTATCTACTACATTCTGGCAGTGGAATACTAAAAGATTACAAGGGCCCTTGAGTAGTGTATGCGGACAATATTGCTTGTTTCATATGAGTCGAGGACATTCTATGCAAACGATCGTACATATGTTTGATGATTATTATCAAGCCGAAGACCGTGATGTAATCGTATATGACTGAGTTGCCTCTCAAGAAACTCTGTCTTGTGTATTTTCTGTGGGACATGTCTTAATGGACTGAGAAAAAAATGTATTACATGCAATCCCGCACACTTCCGGAAAACCCGCGTATGCGTGCGGCCGGGGAAAACTCAAGCACAACTCAAAGCACACACAAACACACACATACCCAATAGAGTGAACGCTAACACACCAGTTGAATTTCTAATATTTATTAACAACACGGCAGAATGAACACAGAATGGCAGTAATGTCTGAATGTTCAAGCCAACAACACTTGTTTGAAGTCTTCTCTGTCTTTATCTCTCCGGTGCTGGGTTATGAAGTCTGCAATAATCTCACGTGGAATTTTTGATGGACAGATGGTTTGAAGTTCCTCCACGACTTGTGTCTCGCTGATGTAGTGTAGCGCCTCGTTCACCAGCACGTCTGGTAGTGCTATGTCGTCTGTACACGTACACGGGTATAGCGGATTGAAAGCACAGCTTGGACATACTACTATACGCAAGTGTAGAATGCGTTGTCTAAGGTGACCCCGGCAGATTTCCATGTACTTTCTATACATATACCCATACACCTGGCCATGCAGGGCTTCAGAAATGTCCCCTGTCAGGTCTGGAAGTTTCCGCCACGCAGGTAATTGCAGCGCGATACCCTCAGGTAAGGGATACCACGTGTCTTTCTTCAACCACCATCTGCGAATATGCACCAGCATCATGTTGTTGAACACAGAATAGCTCAGGAACACATCATCTCCCGCAGGTAACATTTTGCTCTTCTCAGCCTCAATCAGCGCCTCGATGGGTCTGTAAAGTGCATGTACTTTTGCCCATGTCTCAAACGTCAGCGCGATATGCTTAGGTGGTTTGTGCATTAAAGTGCACTTATTCATCTTTCACGGTTACAGTTACATAAGGGGTCAGCTCCCAAGTGTGTATCCGCGCCGGATCCTGCTGGATGAAATCAAAATGCTGGGTGATATCATTCATGAAATCATTCACCTGCTGCTGAGTAATTTCAGTCATCATGGGCTCTTCCCCCGCTTCCTGAGGTGGTGATAAGGGTGATAGTCCTGGGGTATCTTTGGTAGGTGGACCGGTCTCTTCGTGGGCACGTTTGGTACCTGATGCTGGATCTTCGGTGAAATCTTCGGTAAAAGTAACATTTTATCTTCTGTTTCTTCGGGTTGAAGTAGGGCCGCTATTCCTTCATTTCCCGTCTTCCTCGGTGCCTGCAGGAAGGCCTGAAATGCTAACGGACCACGGCATGGTATCCGGTCGATCAGGCATCTGTTTCGTCGCGTCCTGGTCTTCTCCGCCATGATACCTTCACCGCTGTGTTTAGTGATTATTTCCACCATCAGCAAATCAAATATATCGGCCATATGCTGACTTTTTATAACCCAACATAGAAGTACCCGACTGTACAAGAACCCGTATGTAGGCGCGATGCGACATGTACCCAGATATAATAGTACCCGGATGTAGGTCAGCCTACCGTAGGTACTCCCAAGTTCCCGGCCGATTAAGATGAATGGACGGAGTATAATTGCCTGTAACACACGAAGGTGGACAAGTGCCCGGCTGTAAAACAAGTCTGTACATGCATTCCTAGACCAAAGACCCGGACAGGATGTAATGTAACCAATAGTATCCGATAGAAGGACCCGGATGATAAAAATAAGGTCACTCCGATAGAAGTCCCCGGATGTAAAGTGCCCGGCTGTAAAACAAGTCCCCGAATGTCCAGTACATGCATCATACGATCAAAGGACCCGGATGTAGGTCAGCACATGTATAAACCTGGATGTAAAACCAGACATTCCCCAGACCGAAGACCCAGATGTAATGTAACCAATAGTACCCGATAGAAGGACCCGGATGATAATGATAAAAACAAGGACCCAGATAAGTCCCATATGTAGACAAGGATGTCCAGTACATCATACGATCAAAAGACCCGGATGTAGGTCAGTACATGAAGAACCCGGATGTAGGAATCACGCCCGATTCACGCCTACCGGAAGTGACGCCATGTATTACCCTTGCCCTGCAAAACCCAGAACATGTCAGTACATGCCTTGATCACGTGATCACCACACCCCATCCAAGTGATCCACACGAAATTAGGTCAACTAGAGTCAATATCCCCTTTCTATACTACTATTCGGTACATCTATGTCCAGATGTTTCCTGTTATATATAAATTATGAATATATAACTGAATGATCTTCTCTTACATCGATAATTGATTGCGTATCTGACTGGTATCCGTCGCGGAATAAATGACACATCAATGGAATATTATCTGAATAATAGTGGTATGAAAGCATAGGTTAATCATTGTTCTATAAAGTGTTTTGGAACAAACTGGGATCGTTTCAACTGAAAAATGGAAGCTATGTTACTTCCTTAACCGGAGTATTAACTCCCAAGGTGTAATTTGTTTTATAATTTGTTATTATTCATTGTAGATTTCATTTACAGTCTTGTTCAAATAAGGAAATTATATCAACAAAGTTTATTCATGACATAAGCTCACCCGGAAATGGTTAGCGAAAATACTTAAAATCCGAACTAATCCACACCACAGTCGGTCTGTGAAAAACCGTTGGCTTGAAAGAACAGGGAAGTGAGAGGGTTAATTTCTTTGAAAGAAAAAAACTGAAACAGCACTGTTGGCGGCGCTTGATAATATAGTCACGTTCTTTTATTGATTGCGGATTTCATGTGTCTAGGAAATTAAACAAATATAGAAAGTAATTACCACTCAATTCAGAGAGCAATCACGCTCTAGACCAATGCACACATTTAATTTTAATAAAAACGTATGCCGCGTGTTGTTTGTTCGAAATCTTCGATCGAGCCTTTATGTTTACATTAATCTTTGATTTCCGGTGAATTACCAGCCGCTCCTGTGGTATTCATATCTACTTTATTTATGAATACAGAGGAGATTTCTGACGATAAAGATCCTCTTTTCTGATACACTTTCAGAGAAACATACGGAATTTTATTCTAAGACTTGCAGAATTTATTTCAGTTCGCAGTTCCTCAAGGTATCTCATATAGTGATTCAAATTCCATATAACTGAGCCAGTTATACATTTTCAATTGGTGATGTTTCTTTCTTTACATTCATGACGTGCGGAAAAATTGCGCTGTCAAAGCAAGTATGCGACTACAGATCTCTAGACGGAATAACAAAACAAACTAAATGATTCATGTTCAATTTAATATATTATCCGTGTTTAAATGCATGTATACTCGCCCAGATTAATCTCGCTGCCACAGAGTACATATATAAGGAACGTACGCCGTATGTACTTCAAGATCCTCATGGTACTATATGAACAGTCACAATCAAAGCGTGACTGAGATACATCATTCTTTAGATGACGACTTTATAACGAATATTATGGATTAAGAATACTGATCAGCGTTACGGATTTGATATTTTGGAACATCATGATGTCTTGCCGGCATAATTGAAAACTGTTGACCGCTTCTCTCTTGCAAGAAACAAGCCTATGCTTATGTATACTATGATTGTCTTTTTGAATTTGGTGCTAATACTGTTATATGGAATATGGAATAGGTCTTTGGATTATGGACGCGGATATTCTGTAATGGACGACGGCTGAATTATGAATGGACCAGACGCTTGTAATTCCGAATGGTTCAAACTTTCATTTGACGGCATCTCGATTCCATTCTCGAGGCATGTGGAGTTATTTCGAGGAGGATCGAATTAGTCTTCTGCTTCGAGAGAAAACCGGGAGCAAACCGGGACAACAATCGATAGAGACAAACCGGGACCCTTCGAGACGAGATATTTATCGGTTTAACTCGTTTATCGAGAAACCGCCTCGATCGATTGGACGTGGCCCCTTACTCACGTTCCCTGGTCCGGTCTCAACTTAAAAAGGCAAAAAAGAGGGGGTCAACCTGTCCGTTTTTTTGTCAGATTTTCTTCCCGTAATTGAGTCCTGATTTTTAGGCGCGCCCATGGGGCATAACTGAAGCAGGACAAAATTTACTTCATGATCCCGATCAGTGTGTAGACGAAGCCAGCCATCGATCTGTACATGCTCGTTTGCGACGTTGATAATGCTGAATAGGATGGTATTATATATATATGCTGTTAAGAAGTCAAGAAGAATTTGATGTAGCATAACACGGGCAGCCTATCGTATTATGAAATTAGACCGGGGCCATTACTACGAAACTGTGGAGGACCACCTTAAGTGGCAGGGTGTTTTTCGCGAAATTACTTGTTCACATTTGTCGTAATCTGGGAGTGTTTACGAGTATGGCGGTATACAACACTTGCCAGTTATACATTTTATTATGGGAAATCCGACCGATAACTTTCCCCCTACCCCATCTTTGCTTTGCTTTGCTTTCACTTTTGCCAACTCTAGCAGAATTTTCCATAACAAAACTCAAATTAACCCATTTACACTTAATGATGGACATCCATTCGGCAATATGAAGCTTAAGGCCGTGGTTGCTTTTCCGCTTTCCAGTGATACCAGGAACGCAGAGAAAAATCAAATAGGAGATGTAACCAAGTCAACTTGTTGGTAAATTTGCACTAAATTATCTCCTAGAAACATGGGAAATGCTTCAGAAATTTGAGAAATAATTCATAAAACTTCAATAATATGCATCGGTTCCATCCTTTTTGGACTGTAAATGTGTTCTCTTGTAAAGAAAATAGTTCTGGCAAATTTATATCATTCTGATAGGACCTCTTTCTGCCGTAATATCCACAGAAATATCATTCCAGGGGGAGGTAACTCTTGCATGGAATGCAGTATGTAGTAACTTCAGTGGTATTAGACAGGGGACTAAAAACTAGAGATTTCAATTTACATGACCAAGCTCTGAAACTAAACTGGCTACATAGATATTTTGACGATAGGCCCAGTTTTTGTAAATTATTGATGAGAAAAGCATTTGATCAATATGGTGGATTGGAATTTTTGCTGCAGTGTAACTACAAGGCTGAAAAACAAGAACTTTCAGAGTTTTACAAAGCAATTTTGCTTGCATGGAGTAAAATTAGAGAATACAGTGAAGTTGATCTCTATAATGAAATCCTGTGGAATAATCAAAATATTATTGTCCGTAAGAAGCAAATGTTTTTTCAAGATTGGCGGTGCGCTGGAATTAACTTTGTTAAAGATTTATTCCACCCATATGGTAGATTAATGGCACTTCCACAGCTGGAGGCAAAATTTAATTTTGTCACAGATTTTAAGCTGTACTATAATATAATTAAGGCAGTGGTTTCCTTTGTTGGATCAAATGTATATAACCGAAATATGGATGACGTAGAAATTACTTTAAGCATCCCTAAGCTGAATGGGATCAAGTTGGATATTTGTACATGGTGTTGTAAATCATTTTATGAAATATTACGAATGTGTTCGATGATGCAAGATGCATATGATCCAGTAATTTGGAAAGATATTTGGAAAATGTTGCACAGAATACCGTCTGAAATGAAAGTGAAACAGCTACATTTTAAACTTGTTCACAAAATTGTACCTTGTAAGGTCTATTTGTGCCATAGACTTAAACTGAAAAACAACGATTTATGTGATATATGTAACGCGGAAGACACAATTGAGCATTACTTTTTACATTGTATGCGAAATGCCACATTTTGGATGAATGTAAAGAACTACATTGACAGTATGACTGACCAGTTTTTGAGTAGTTTTGATATTAGAGATGACGAAATTTTGCATGGAGTGTTTAGAAATTCTTCTCACACGAATTTCATAAATTACATACTTTTGCAAGCCAAGTTTTTCATTTACCGTCATAAAGTTTTGGAAACAGCCCCATTCTTTCGGCAGTTCTTAAAAGAATTCAAAAATAATGTTCAAATTTTATTGAAATCAAACGTAACATTTAACTTTCAAAATCAGCTAGAATTGATCTTGCAATGATGGTCATGTTGTATACGGGAGTCACGTCGTTTTATCGGCTGTTTTACCGCTTCGTATTCAGTCGTACGGTAGAGAATGTACGGTTTCAATGTTTTGAGACACGCCTCTTTTCACGTGGTGAAACGTTTGTATTATTTAAACATTACGGCACATTGTATACACAAAAATATACATTGTATTCATCTATGCCTCGTGCGCCCTGGTCAGGTGTCGTTACATACATTGCAATAATGTGAAATCTATGTTTAAATATTAACGACACAAAGTGTATATTCTAATTTTCAGGTATGCAACCCACATGGGCAGGGGACACGTGGCAGGGGTGTGTCTTGGGTGAATCGCTGTGATGAATCAATGATTGATTGTGCCCAGTATAGTCTAGGGAAAGCACACAGTGGGGGCGTGGCTTTATTTCACTTCACCATTAATATTGTTTGATTGCCCAGATTGACATTTCGCATACCGTGAAGCTGTATAGCTCGTGTTTTTCTTGTATTTCTTGTATGTATTTTAATAAGGTACAGTCTACAAGAAAGTGGTAAACTTTCTCACATAAATCTTATCATACTGAGTCTTACAATATTTACCATATATGATATCTGGGTTTAAATTCGTCATATTATTCATTAACACAATGCTATTCTGTGGGTGGCGGCTTCTTTGTTGCTGTGGGGCTGATGTTTCGTTGGAGATACTTCCAACTTTTTCAGAGCTAATGATTAGCTTTGGGAGAGTTGGAGGTGTCTCTGGCGGGGCGTCGGCTCCACAGCAATAGAGAGGTTGTTCATAGAATGGCATTGTGTTATATACGCCAACTTCTAAATGCCTATCAAACAAATTATATCAAGCATTATTAAACTATTAAACATGCCCTGTAACCCCTGACCACGTGGCATTGTAAGGGCATATTGTGTAAAAACGTGATTAACTGTTCAATAAATGCCCAGTGGTTCGTCCAGGGCTTAACCGAAAAAAAAAAAATATTGGACACACTGTGGATTACTTTAATCGAATTCCTGGTCTTCTTTCCACCTGACTCCGAAAGTTGCAGATGTAGCTAGGTAGTCAAAAATAAACAATCTGGCGTAATGACACATCTCCGCTCCGTAATGGAGTCTATATTGAGATAATACATAGACTCCACTATTATGCCTTAGAGAGTGCACTCCAGGGATTCTTCCAGTCAGCATGAAATAGACTATGGGCCCGTTTTTCGGCCACCAATTGTCGTAAAATCTTCAACCAAAATCACTTATATATATATATATATTAGCTGAAAGAGCATGATAAACTATTATTTTAAGATATAGCACTGCTATGTTATAGATTAATGAATCTCGAACATTCGCCTCCAAACTTGCTCCATTTTTCCTAAAAAACCCATTAAAATGTCGAAAAATGGTCAAATTCGGCTCAATTTCCAGAAAAATCTGTAAGAGCGATTTCAATTAAACTTCTTACTCGCGTTCCCTGGTCCGGTCTCAACTTAAAAAGGCAAATAAAGTGGGGGTCAACCTGCCCGTTTTTTTTTTGTTGTCAGATTTTCTTCCCGTAACTGAGTCCTGATTTTAGGCACCCCAAGGGGCATAACTGAGGCAGGACAAAATTTACTTCATGATCCCGATCAGCGTGTAGACGAAGCCAGCCATCGATCTGTACATGCTCGTTTGCGACGTTGATAATGCTGAATAGGATGGTATTATAGATATAAGCTATCAAGAAGACAAGAAGAATTATGATGTAGCAGAACACGGGCAGTCTATCGTATTATGAAATTATACCTGGGCCATTACTACGAAACTGTGGAGGACCACCATATATTCAGATCCGGTGACGTAGCCTTTTGGTGAGTTGTAAACACGTAGCAACCGGAATAGCAGGATAGACTTCCTCACTGGGACCCGCAAAGCCCCTAGCCCCACTTCTCGGCCCTTGTTCGGCCCCATATCAAGCAAATGAGGCTTCACGTACACAAAGAATTGGAAAAAGAAACACTCAAATATAAAAGCAGTAGAGCACCGGGGAAGGCACATCCCCTCGCTGGCCCTGTGTCTACTTTCGGTAGACATCTTTTCTTGGCCCAATTAGACGCGTTTCTCACCTAGAGTATATCACCAGTATACAATAGTTCACATGGCACCGAACGGAACTGTAAACGCGTATAGGCAACAAAACGCTTCCAATATCGTTTACGATGTCATAAATATTTCGTTCATCAGAATGCGTTTTCCCTTTCGTTCAAATCGTACAAACAAGGCCAACAAGCTATCGTTCGAGACTTTCCCCAGCCGCTATTATTATTCACTGCGCTATGATATAAACATTTGTGGCATATAGTTTAATATATGTAAATGCGTACCCTTGAGTTTGCTAATTTGCAATGTAAACCGAGAAATCATCTCTGGTCTACTCACTAGGTATCCAGTGTGGGTCGAGCATCCGTTTGACAAGGCCGAGCAGTTGTGTATCACCAAGTTGCGCGTTTTTCTTTCACCTAGGACTGTTGCCTTGTTGGTTGAAGGGGCCGGGTTGAGGGCATTCATTGTACAAAAAGATAGCACCGACCAAACACATGTAGTATATACACCCGACGAAGCAATTGTATGTTCATTTAACAACAGCTACGCTAATACGCGTTCCGAATGCGTTCATAAACGCGTTCGCGTTCACAAAACGCGTTTCAAGCGAAAAGAAACGAAAGATAAATGAATCTTCGGCTGATTAAACGCGTTTGCGAGGTATAAACGCGTTCTTTGGGAAGCAAACGAAATGACTATAAAATGCTTTGAGAACGCTATTGTAACGCGTTCCATACGTTAATAGAACGATATTAAAAGTGAAAACACATGACACCGAGCGCCTTTGCCGCTTTAGATGGCTGAAGATCGGCCGTGCTGACTCATATGGTAAGAACTGTATTTACGAACACTGTAGGCAGCACCGTGCCCAACTTCGAAAAATAATTGCCGCAGTTGTGGCGTGGGGACGCAAGCTCTGTGGAGTGAACTGTGTACAGCACAAATTTTGCGTATAAGGAGCATCAATCAAAGTTACCGACATAAAGTCTTCTCTTGATTACACACCCCTGCCACATGGCAACCATGGGTGCCCTTATCGACGAGATACTGCAGAAATGCCAGGGCCTGCCTCAGCGCAGCAACCGAGAGAACCGTGTGTTGAAATACTAGACGAGGTCAAGGACGAGTTTGAGGCCGATGGCGCGAACGCGGTCTTCTCCACTTGGAGAGTTGAGACAGAAGACTCACTTGAGTTTGACAATATAAAAAATCACACTGGGTCGGTTTCACGACGACGACCACCTTCAGTTTCACCTGGCTGATACAGATACCAGACCTCCACATTGTACTCATGCCAACATGGCGCGCAACTGGTGCAGAGGGCTGTTTTGTCACTGCTTTGCCATTGTGGCATCAGAAGTCTTCCTTCCAGTCGGCCTCGTCACCTCATTGTTCAGAGCCAAGACAACATCGGCCGCTCACCCCGTTCTTCGGACAGTAGTCTCATCTCCTGGGCATATTGGTGACAAACAATTGCTCGGCTAGGAAGCGCTGGAACCTTTCTACGATGCCGTTTGTTACCCACACCGTTTGAGCCTGCTGTGGCTGCTTGATGGCGAGGTCGTGGCGCTTTTCTCTGCATCCTCCCCACTCCGGTAAAAGGAACTAAACAAATTATTGCTTTCAGAGAACACTACAGCATTTACAAGAGCACCTCCCACCATCATTGCTATATATGTCATTGTTTCATGGGGCACCGGCGGGTTTCTATGGTCCATTACAGAATAATCCCTTGCTTAACGCCTTATGTAACCAGTGCTGCCGCCAAGCTAATGATAAGTTTTGCTGCGTCCCCTAGATATAAGCGTCCTCGGTCAGCTGGCTTTATCTTCAGCACCTACTTTGCTAACATACTGTAGACGACCGTAAGTTCTTCTAGGACTGCCCGATAATACGTTAAGTTAGCCATTGCCTTGCTTTAAATCATTGCATATGAACTAGATCCTGGTTTCCAGTTGCACGCTCCTCGCACAGCGGAGGCATATCCTTGTGAGCGGGAACCATCGGGATGCCAGCATGCCGTCCAGGCGCCACTGGTCGGATGGAGTTTAATACGATGGCTACCAAAGCTACGCCAGTACATGGCCATCACCCGATCTCCAGATGTTGCAGCCGTACGCGCACAAGCGCTGAAGTAATCTGGTCGACAGAGTTGGACACCGTCTTGTGAGGCGGTACGACGTAAGAAGTAGCGTGACTATCAGCGGCTTCTGTTGTTAACTCAGTCAAAATTGCTGTTGTCACATCACATGCCGCATGCTTCACACTATGTAGTATTCTTTCCCAACCATTTTTGGAATTTTAGTCCTCTCCGAGCGTTCCGACGGCCGCGTTTCGTTGTTTGTGCTTCTTTTGCCGTCGTCATTCACACACTCTCTTGTGTAAGAAAAGTTACAGTCGAAACGAAGGGAACAGCTGTTGTCGTCTCGGTATCCAACGTCGTCTTTATTCCTCGACATTGATGTTCGAATTGACAGTATTCCGCTGTGATAAGAGGAGCTGTGAAGGGGCTAAGTCTAAGGATCATAGTCCAACTCGTGCGTACGTACATCCATCCATTCATCCCAGCCGTCTTAGTGATGTTAGCTCCAAGCCGGGCTTCATAGCGCCCGTGCATCTTCAATCGGTCTTCATCGCTCATGTTTTCCAACTTCGAAAGAGTGATTTGACGGCCCATGTATTTCGTTTGGCTTCACCACCTGCGACCATTGAGGTCAGATGTAGTGGCAATTTTTTTAAAGTCATGTCAGAGGAATTAGGCTATGCTTTTATGTATTCTGCTTGAACATTATAAAGTCATACATCGAAATGTTCCTTGCCCCATAGAGAATCCCCCCATACCATGTTTGACATGCAGGTATATCTACATAGGCAAAGATGCACAAAAACAATTGTTCTTAGGACTGCCAGCAGAAGTCCACAAATAACAATCACACAATATTGGAAAACAATTAAGAAAATTCGATATTGTGTCTGCTACAACAAAGACTATGTTAGATATAAAAATTGTTTTGAGAAGTATTTTAAATAATTTGTTTCTTGATCAGTAATTGTTTCAGTCTAGAAATTTTGTGTGAACTGAGCCAACCTGACATGTGGTTCAATCCATAGATGTGTGTCAATTAGCAATTTGTTGTGCAGCTTCATTCCAGACCAAGCACAATCAGATCAGGATGCGAATGAATGGAACACAATAGGCAATTGGGAATTGAATAGAGATAATCCAGGGCATTTTCACACAGACTGAGCAAATTGGTTCAGAGGTATTAACAACTTTTCAAACTAATACAGCTTGTCGACAGGGGTGTGTGTCACACCTGTCTTGAATAGCTCTACACAGCTTGGAACTGTCCTTCATAATGGCCGACAGGAATTATCATTGCCTTCGACAATTATGTTGACATAGTAAATGATAAAAGATTAAAAAAAAATTTCAATAGAATTTTCTCTTATAAGATAGTCTTTGTTGTAGCAGTGACCACATACAATGGTTTGATATACTTTTCAATAGTGTGTGTTGGATTTGTGGATTTTTATTTATCGAGATACACATGCATGTCAAACATGTTATGGTGGGATTCTCCGGAGGAGAAGGAAAATTTTGATGCATGACTTTACAATATTCAAGCATAATACACCAAATAAAAGACACTTTTGTATCACACGATATTTTCCATGATTTGGACTCAAGTACGATACTGCATGATAGAGCTTTTTTACACGAGGCCATGTAAATTAGTATACTACGCTTACAATGTAAAGAAAACGTGAGGAAATACGATGAAAGAAATACATTGTCCAACACGAAGACTATTTTGGATTTGCAGTTGAGCTGAATATGCTTATAGCGTGAATATCACTTCAAAACTCAGGGGAGATACTCAGAGAAACTTGTGATAATACATGTACTTACTCGGAAAGTGGAAATCCAGTAAAATATTCATGCTTCATTTATGCTCACTTCCACGTCATCCCAATCCCAAGAAGCATTGTTTTTTTATCGTCATGGTTACCATTTTGAAAGTACCGATGACGATTTGAATCAGAGATGTAATTTGAAAAGCTGACATGAGAGAGTATATTCGCTCTTATCTTTATGAGTTTTCGGTGAATATGCGGGGATAGAGACGGATTGTCAGTATCTCATTCATGGCACACGGAACCAGCTGGTGGCCATATCGATTTCAATGCAGCAGGCTCTTGACCATCTAAATCTTTTTTTTATATGCAAACAAGGGAATGCCTTTATTGAGATGCCACACAAGTGGTTACAACTGAGCGGTGTAAATTTTTGAGATGACTGATTGGTTTATAATGCAAAAAAGTCAATCCAACAATCCGGCGGTTTAATATCTTGCCCTCTAATATTTGTTTGCTACGCACACAACATAAAATTATACACTTAAAAATTATACGATTAAATTTTTATCGAGAGACCATTGCTAAAAAAAAATACTATGTTTCGCATATTCCAGCTTATGCCCGTCCAATTTGAAAATATATGTTTTTGGCGTTAGTCCCTGTATAAATGTATTATTTGTCTATATATCTATATCTAGATGTATGTCTTGGTTCAATAGTAGTAAAGTAAACTGTGAATCGCGTGTGTCGGTAGAAGATACTGTGTTCATGTGACGAGTTCAATCACCTCGCAAACCTTTACTACAGAAACTAGTTAAGTTGATATAGGTTAGCATCTTCACTCAAGGTTTCTTGAGTTTGGTTATTAATACCATTCATCTTTTAAAATGCTATACCGGGCAGCCCCTGGCCTTACGTTTCGTATTTTAACTAACCCGGAGATCAAGGGGTCGTTCAAGCACCTTACATGGTTTGCTAATTTCCATTGAGTTTGAATGACATGAAAATCGTGTTGTCTTGTCAGTATCATTATATTTTTCTCTTGGTATACGCTTTGATGAGCTTATCACCGATGATAACTCAAAGTCGAATAACATGTAGTATTCAACTTCCCCGAGTCGGGCTACCGTAACGTCGTTGCATCATTGTGTTAGGTAAATTATACGAAGATACGCTTGTAAGCATTCGACCATTCCATCGCATGCCCCCTGTTGTTTCTGTTATGTCAAGTGATGTGAGTTCACATTAGCGTTCGATCATTCCATCGTCTGTACGCTGCGTCTGTTTTATTCCAGGGGAAGTGAGTTCACATGAGATGTGTAGTTTGCCTTTTCTGTGATACACTTAGTTCTATCTGACTATGCGCTTCTATTTCTCTGATAATGTGAACAGGAATATAATCGTACCTTCAAGACGGTACAATTGAACTGCTGTATGCAGTTATATTCAAGAGGGGAGAGTGTATATTATGTATTCACAATATGATCTGTTATCATATGTAGTGACAGCACTGAATGCATAGACGCATATCCCTGAAGAAAACTTGCACTTTCATCAACTTGAAGATTCTTGGGGACTATTGAGTACGTATGGAGCCTCTACGGCATACTTATAATTTAGTAATTATGTGAACCGGAATGTCGATGTTCTGAGCATAATCTGATAAAAGTAGGTACCGTAGACTAAGATCAGAGACGTGCTTATGGAAGGTTTTATTTCCAAATCAAGTTTATAACTTGGCTCGCTAATAAGATTTGAAAAAAAAATGTTTTCCTGTGGTCGCCAATTCGACACCCGAGCTGGACGGTAATGCTCTTCCGGGAATATACAAATGTATAGTGGAGCAATTGTAACCTCAAAGTTTGCGAGTGGTCATTGGGTTAGCTATAAACTAAAATAAGGCTCAAGAGGCGGTCATCTTGGAAATCCAAGATACTGTGACATATTCGTCCTGCTATACCCCTAAAATAAGTGTATCAACATGTATGTCTATATTGTGCGTTTATTGAATTATTCACTGAAATCGGTTTCAGATGGCGGCCATCTTGAAATCCAATATGGCCGTCAAGACCATGTGACTTGTCTAGCATTGATATGGGACTTTCTATCAATATTCTGACAAGTGGCCTACACAGTTATTTCCAAACAGATGAAACAGTGCAGGATTCTGGATGATAATATGGGCTTCTGGTGGCCATTTTGAAAAATGGCCGCTGTGACCTACAGGAAAAGTTCGAGGGGGCTCCATATCTAGAAATGCTCCCCAGCCTACGATGTACATGTATCTCTATGCCAAATTTCATGCTTGTATGTAAAAGGCACAACTGTTCACATATTGACTGGGCTAGTATGAATACGGAAATTCCAATCAATACGAATGAGACGAACATTGAACAAAAAAGTAAATGGATGGACTTTGGGTCCAAACCAATGTGACAGTTTGTTGGTGTAGAGGGTTCCAATATTGCAAGGAAATCGGGTCGACCAAAATATTAATACTCAATCTAGATCATTCTCATAAGTTGCGATGCTTTCTTCGTAGATTGTACTCTCTATGAACATACCAACTTTGCACGTAGGCCTATGTGTATGGGTGTTGTAGGTGTGATATTTGTCTCTATACTATTAGCCTAAAATAGAAAATACGAATTCGTAAGCTGTTAACAAGCTCGAAGATACGCAATGTTATAGATCATATAGCTCGTTTCTTTCTTCAGGAAAATTGAAAATATTCCTTCATGTCGGGATCTATACAAAACATTCCAACCTGAAATATATTTTTTAATAAAGCGTTTAAAATATGATAATCTCTGACGTTTTTTGTGATGCATACTCTTAATTTTGTATACATTGATTAACATGTATTGAGCCACAGGGCGTTGTTTTGACCAGGAAAGAACGCATATCAATATTATTGTTCGTGAGATATACAATATCTTCCCTTTTCTGACATTACTTTGCGAACAGAGATTTATTATGGGATCCCAATCCTTACATCTTACTATAATGTCGGAAATCGAATTCAAATGTTGGTTCCGGTCTGAAAGCCTATTTCCCCCAATTGCCATAGTATGAAGCAGCCTTCGAGTGGAACAACATGTGTAATTGAGAGTAGCATCAACTGATAGTAAATAATTTGATCACGAAGTTAGAAATTCGAAATTAAGTATATTTGTTCTCAAACCCTCTTTTTGTTAAGCTGCTTATCACTGTCTGCCCCCCTTCCCCCCAACCAACCACCCCCCCCCCCCCAACTCCCCGCTCCACTGTCCCATATTTACTGTAAAGGAGAGGCGTTGCAGCTTAATTACAAAATGAAGCATTTAACAAGGTATTATGATCGATTGCAAGGTGAACTGTATTAGTGTTTTCGTCCACCAAAGAGTACCAAAACCCATAGTTTCTTAATAACGGCATGCGTCTACTCGTAGGTTTGGAAACGGTATCATGCCACAGCTCATGGTTAAATCTAGGGTGCGTTCTTTATAAAAATGCATGCAGCTATATGTCCTGAGTGAAAGAAGAAATCAGAACTATAGCTTGATCAGAAAATCTTGAAAAATATGTCCATAGGAATAATTCTGTCTCTTATTCTTTGTCTTTAATTGGTAATTTGAGAACGGTCCCTAATGACGTCACTTGAATGTTTTTCACGCTGCAGTGACATACTGATAACTTGATAAAGTACTTTGAAACAGAATAAGCCTCAACGTTGGAGTTCTGAGGCTGAAGTACAAAGCTATTCTCATTAATCAACCGGAATTTTCTATACCCTGCACTTCGTACAGTTAAAACATTTGTGACTATTTCTGGAAAATTTCCCAAAACAATGCCACTAAAAATTGCAAAATATAAAGGCCGATGTGTAAACAAGACATCACATGCAGTTTTGTTGAGTTATATTTGGAATTGTTGCCAACAGAAAATTTCTAACTTAAGATCTTTTTGAAAATCTCTGCTTTAGTGGACATTTGGAGATGCCCATTGTTGACGTCTTTAATTAATGACTAATGATTAATGATGTAACTGATGTCAAATCATTTCAGGGCAAATTGAAACTTAATGTTAACAAATTGGGGGAAACTGAGCAAAGTTATGATTAATGGAATACCTATACCCCTTAAAGAGTAATGAAAAATGATGTTATTGTGTGCACCCTTCAATTTCTGTTTTCTAGAACACGGCACCATATTTGAGGACCACGACTACGAAAAATACGTATTCTAACAGTATACGGTACGGGTGTATGTCCACATTCTATTATAATTTATCCTTGACGATGACTGAAATTATTAGTCGAAACATTGTATCTTCGAATATATATCCAAAAAAATTCACTTGTTATCGTGGCGATATGCCGCGTACTTGTGAAATGGATTGAATTAGCGAGCTGTTCCCAACTGGACTCGGTGGGACGGTATCCCCTAAGTCGTGAGTTCGATTCTCACCCGAGCCAGTATTTTCTGGCAGGGTGTTTCACAATGTAGGAATATAATTTTATTATAGTGTATGTAGGGGGTGAATAAAAATTATAAAAATCGGGTCCTAACCGCTCGACTACTTAATTTGTGTCCATAACTAATGTTCCAAATATTCTAAGCTGTTCTAAAATATATTCCAGTAGAAATAAATAAGCCGTGTGGTCACATGTTCTTCTTTATTTCGACTCAGTTCATGGCAGAATGTTTTACTTCACATCAGCTTGCATTCCAGAAAAAGTAATCAGTGATAGGAAGAAGTTGACGGACAGACAAGAAATTAAGATGTACTTTGTTGTCAATATTTTATTTATACTATGGTTTCGTAGTCAGGTCATGTCGTATCAAATATGTTTTAACTTGTGATAATGCTGTCAGAGTCTTTAGCTTTCCATAGAAACCAAATACAACCACTTTCTGCATTTCATCACTATATTTCCTTGGCAAGTAAGATTTGCACCGTGTTTGTTGCTGTGACAGCATAAAAAACATGTTTTCGTGGAGACAAAATATGATCTCCAGTCATCAGTAATACATGCCCGATACATTTTCAGATGATTTGAGCAAAAATAGTGTGATCAATTATATTGGTCATAAAGTTGGGTAAAAGGGCGGTTTTGTGTCATTTTCAACAATGTTGCGACATTATGACGTCATTTTGGCATCATAGTCACCTCAAACATGTTAAAATGTGATATACAGTACAAGGCAGAAATAACTTGTTCATAAACGCGAGTAGAACGCGAAGTAATCGGGACTGACCCGCGCTAGTTTATTGAAGAAGTCGCGACTATATATAAATTTCGGAACACGCGGTTTCGACCCGACTGTTTTCTGTAAACGCGTCAGCGTGTAAAAGCGGCCGATGTCGCTATCGACGCGATCGTCTCGGGTTTTAGCGCGATCCACAGGCATATTTCAAAAGGGATTACTTTATTGATCCCGTCAGATGGAGTCTTGTTGGCCGAACAAGCCAAGATTGAACACCACGTAAGAAATTCCCCTCACAGTAAAATGTTCGTCGAGTGAAAGCTCATTGATAGTCCACACCATTCAATAACGAAATAATCGGAAATATAAGTTCAAATTTTATTAACAATCATAACATAAACGTATAAGAAGTTTATTTTGTTGAAGACGTACCTTCATTGTGATGGAAATTGAGAAAATCAGCAAAGAATTTGCCGTTTTTTGGACCATTTTAAGCGCCATCGAAATCTCATTTTCCGCGGTAGAATGTAGGAGATATTTGCCTCATTCCTAAGGCCATTTCCCCCACTTTCGACCTATGATGAGTGATTTAACAACTAACAAAGAAATAACGAAGAATTTGATTGAATAGACATGTCCTTGTCCTGAATATTCGTTCGATAAAACAAGGTCGACTGAATTGGTTAATACCGCGAAGCTGATTAGTTGAGAATGAGGTCATCGTAGGAAAGTCTGTGAGACAATCGCAGCGATTGGCCGGCTGTCTGTCTGTCTGTACGTTGTTCTTCAGTGCCGAGTGAATTTATCGCATAGAAAATGCTTCAGTTGGAAACTTTAGCGAGCCGACTGTTGGATTCACAATGGAAATAAAGGGTTTCTCGGATTTATATGTCGGATTAAAACCCACAGAGATGATGTACTGGTATTTTAGCACGATCGTCAGCTTGAATTGAGCGAATCGTGATGAGATTTTTTATGAAAATTATCGTTTGGCTGGGACATAGACGCAAGGTAATGTTCATTGTTGCCGAAATCAAAGTTTTTTTTATTTGTTTTATTTTCTATCAGGTAGAAACAAAGGACAGATTAATTAAAGTATGGGCTTTCTGAAAATATATATATTTAGCGGGGTATCAATCAAGCTACATGCAAATATATTGCTTCAAAAAGCACGGTCCATAAAAAAATCCTCCCGCATGCATTTATCTGAGCATACAAGGCTGACAAACGAGACTATCGACAAGTAGCAAAGAAACTCGTTTATTTACAACACGCGACTTGTTCTGATCGCGTCATGCAGTTACGGCGTACGGTCGACGCGTTTCAGTCGAGATTATGCTTTTGTTTTTGCGCGATTTAGGCGAGTTTTCCGGCTGCGATTAATAAATTATAGTCGCGAAAATGATTTTTTTCACTCGCGTTTATGAGCAAGATATTTCTGCCTTGTACTGTAGTCGTTCAGTGCATTATATGTAATGTAATGCTTTATTTAATTTTATGAGGATTATGCACAGCCACAAGGCCACGGGGCACTCTCCTCAGATAACATAGATATAATAATTTACATACAGAGAAAAACACAATAAATTGTTAAAAAACAAAATGATTACAAATAAAAAATTGATGGTTTACATACATAGAAAAATCAATTAATGGTTCAATGACAAAATGCGTTTTGAGGGTGGTGGGATTTTATAGATAATACTTATGTATAAGTGGGTATGTCGTTACTTCATATAATTCTAGCTTATTCACAATGAGTCGAATAAATTTTATTTACACAACTGGTAAAGTACTGGTTTGATTAGCTTCATCTGTCACCGGTTGAGAGTGTTCAGGTGCATGAAAACGTTTCGATGCTCCAATGAACTTTTGGACTATTCCAAAAACAGACATATTTGTTTCATAATCAAAGTCAGAGGAGCCACGCAATAATAAATTTAATAGGTAATTTGGGCAGTGGTGAATTAGAAGAGAGTGGTGTACACCGGGACATATCAAGTTTGTAATGGAGGTGAGCATTGGCTTTCTCAGAGCGGCGAACATGGGGCAACGCAAGAGGAAATGATAAGGGTCTTCATTGTTGTGATTACAATAATGGCAGATAGAGATTGGAGAGATGTTATATTTGAACAAATGACCATTTAAAGAACTAAAACCTAGCCTCATCCTACACAGTAGTATCACAACTTACTTGGTCCTTGTGTGTATACCCTCTTCTAGAATTTCGCTAGTGCTTGGAAATTGAACAAATTCCATTAACTCCAAAACATGTTTTCATAGTGACAAATATGATCTCGACACCAGATAGGCATGTCCGATATATTTTCAGATGATTGGAGCCAATCTAATTTGATTATTCAAAAAAATTATTACAAAATTTAGCAGAAGACGAAAATGTCATATTGAATGTTGTGGTCATATGAAGAAATCATAATAGAGTCATAATCGCATGACATATATTCATTTAGTGCAATATCTAACCTTTCCAAAAATAGTACGTATACCAAACTTTGAAGCACAGTAACTACTCATAGTGTTTTTCTATCTATACACCATTCCAGAACTGTGTTAATGCTTGGACACTCGACCATATTACATTTGATGAACTCCCCTTAATGTGTTTTATGAAGGTAAAAAATGAGCTCTCATCTTCTGTAAAGCATGTCCAACACATTTCTAGGTGATACGAGCAGAAATAATGTGATTATTTATTATAATGATCATGAAGTTTGAGGAGGGTGAAATTGTTAATAATAGTGTCACATTATGACTTCATCATATCATAAATGATAATGATTTCGTGCATTTTACAGTCTTCCAAAATAGTTTAAAGTATTGTAACTATTTAAACGGTGCTTTCTATCTAAATTGATTTTCACTCTTCATGGCCAGTGATTCAAAGTCCCATAAATTCCAAAACGCCCCCATGGTGAAACTATTGTTGGCTCACGGTCTATTATATTGGGTGGAACTGGATAAAAACCTGTGGCTGTTGGCATTGACATATCCAGCACATAAACAGGGCTATACCACCAAACGCTTCTACTGGAAGCCTCTTAAATTTGGCTATACATATCGCATGCTGATAGTAAAATACGAGCGTAGCGTGCAAGATCTATGGCGTTACGTTTTATAATTTGTGTCCAATTTTCCTCAACATGGAGCTAGGGGCCAGATGAAATCATATATTTTAAGATCCCAATGGTGCTCGTATGAACAGTCACAATCAAAGCATGACTGAGATACATCATTCTCCAGATGACAACTTTACAACAAATATCATATGGATTAAGAATACTGTTTTTGGAACATCATGATGTATTCTTGAAAATTGTTGACCGCTTCTCCTTTGCAGGAAACCAGCCTTTTGTACAGAATGATTGCCTTTTTGAATTTGATGCTAATGCTGTTATATGGAATATGGAAAGGTATTTGGATTATGGGCACGGATATGCGTTAATGGACCACAGCCGAGTTATGAATGACGGACCACACGCTTGTAATTCAATACTATAACTGTCGCGTTATAGCAGCAAACTTTAGCCACTGAACGGAAATGACGAGACCCACAAGTTCAGTACACGAGTTGTTATTCAACAGTGGCATTGGAACAGAATGTAATTTTCATGGGCCCTTCAGTGCAGTAACAGCACAGTTGTTGGCCGTAGTGTCGATATTCATTTACTATACTAAAGCGTTACACTCAATCACGGTTTGCTTTTGTATGCAGGCTCTTGGGGAGAAATAATTGTTGTGTATCGAGAATGATCTAAATTGATGGAAATGTTTCTTTACGTTGTAGGCACACAAGACCAAATAAGGTATGTATTTCAAAACATTCTCACATCATGATATATCTTTTGGCCGTGGATCTGCTGATACTCCACGCAAATATAGAAGACAATTTGGATTAGGGCGGTATTCTGCATGTGGAATAATGGTACGATGATCCTGTGCGATTTTATTAAGAGATATATGGAAGTTGGTCGTGGGAAAAGCCATGGATATGGAACGCTATTGAACGTTGTCAAGAAAACATGGCAATCATGACATAAGACGACGCTGATAATTTTATCGAGTCTCTAGCTTGCGGAAAACGTGGTTGGGCGTGTGTGTTGGGGGGGGGTGGTAGGGGCTGGGAGTGCATTGTGATACCGGTGACAAAAATCCTGTGGCAACTCATATTTCATTATACTTTGAGCTTGTGTGCATTTAGATTTACAATGTATACATGTATGATGAAAATATTTGCCAGATGTACATGCGGAACATATAAACCAGGTATTTTCAGTGTATTTTATTGTCAATGTCACCCAACGACATTATTCATGATGTATTGATGAAAATGTATGTTTCTCGTCCTGTTTCATACATTAACACCAATAGATCATTGCTACGGTTTCAGTACATTTGTATTAAGGTAATAAACAGTACTAAATACTATCAAGCTAGTGATACACACTAGTAGTCCGGGAGCAGGTCGAAAAACCTGGAAATACAGTCCACCTAATGTTTTTTGATGGTTTCTATATCTTTTCGACGCGCTGATCACGAAACCGGATGATGCCACCTTGGCATCCTTGGGGAAATCGAAATATCCAAGATGGCCACCATGAGGCATTTCCTGGTTATTATGTCATGCTGAATTGTCGCATGGATGATCTCGATCACTGATTGTGATATATTTGACTATAAATTTGGGATAAATTCAATCAGTACATACGTCAAACAACAACTTGGCGAAAACAAACAAGAATAACAGGAAAAATTATTCAAGATGGCTGGCGTTGACCCTTTAACCCTACCTGGCCGGGGGGGGGCACTTTCCGCCCCCCTGTTGGTTTTTTGCTCCTATCTACGGAACGACAGAAAATTGAGAGCTGAAACTTCTTGACTTTTTAGATTATCATATTGGGGTCATTTTCAGCCTATTTGCACCCCCCGAGCAGGGTATCATGGGTAAATTCAAAATGGCGGCCATGTGGGGTACCAGAAAAGTGATGTTTTCGTCATATTTCTTCAAAATTTTTGCTTTTCTGTATGGAAAAGTGGATAAAATCCATTTTATTTCATATCAGATTATTATTTACTAATTTATCATGCAGCTTTTGCGAAGAACAAGCAAAAATAAAAAAATTCGAAAATTCTGACCAAAAAGTGGTCCAAAAATGCTCTTTTTGAAAGTGACGTCACTATGACGTCATCAAGGCGGCCATCTTGGATTTTGTTTTACATTTTCTTGTAGAGCTTGACCCAATGATACAGTGTGGTAAATTTTAGCGATAACGAAAATATATAGGGGTGTACCGCAGCCTGGGGGGGGGGCGGAAGTGCCCCCCCCTCGGCTGCGGTACACCCCAAATCGCCCAGGCCAGATAGGGTTATAATATGCCCGTCTCTCTGAAATATAAAGCGTTGAATGTATTGGTTACCTCAATCACCCATGGCTTTCAAAATGCTGACATATATGACATATTTCCCAATGTCCGTAGAGCATAGAGTATACCAGGGTGCGGGTGCATCACAGGTGTGTGCGGATGCGTACGATGGCGTCACTTTCGAGCTCTGAGCTCCAAGAGCTCCGAGCTCAGACTCCAAGAGCTCCGAGCTCCAAGAGCTCCGAGAGCTTCGGAGCTCCGAGCTCCGAGATTGAGGCGTGCAGAACGCCCGTCTTAACGCAAGAGCTCCGAACTCCAACAGCTCCGAAAGCTCCAAGCTCTCAACCCATTCATGCGTACATCCAAATGCGCCCTAACATCAGGAAAATAGCCATGGCCATCTATGAACGGTATAGCCTGATGCCGCTTGAAATGAAAGGCGATCCCACGCACAGGTCCATCATGAAGACCAAGCTCTTGGGTGACCTTAACGCTCTAGCATAAAACGTCACTTGAAAGAGGATATGGGGTTCCTACCCACAAAGGCCCTGGAAAATAAGCAGAATGCGCAAACAACTATTTCAAAACATGCTGCCTCAACGATATCCTGGACTGCTCGAAGACGCTAAGGCCGAGAGCGACCCTGACCGAAGATTGAACTTTCTCAAACGACGGCTTCTGATTGGACGAGAGCTTACGAGAATTGTAACATACCCAACGCGGCTCCCCCAGCGTGGGTATGATGTGCTGGTGGGGATAATAACATGATTGACCTGTCATCCTTGTTGTTGCTGTTGTTCTCTCATCTGTCTACATCATGGCGTCAATGCGTTATGCTAGAGCGTTAAGTTCACCCAAGAGCCCTTTTCCCACAATTCCCGACCTGCGCACGTGTGACATCGTCTATAAAGCACGTCCCTCTGGACCCCACACCTCCATTCCTACTGTTGCAGAGCCATGACGGAGACCCATTCCTATGCAACTAGCATTTTACAGCATGCGATCGTGGTTAATTCAATCATGGGTTACCGAGCAGTGGTTCGGTCCATGTTTGAAGATGGCGACGACAACGAGGGGCGATGCCAGATCCTGGAAGAGCTCACAGAAGCGGTCCTCGACAGGGTCGGCTCGATGTAGAGGTGTGCTATCACCCTCTACTACTGGACTATGACAGCCATTCTTGATGCCCGGGCTATGGACCACGAGCGCTCACGCTGGAACCAGCGATGGCTCGTTGTCCTCCCAATGGTCTTTGCCCTATTGACCCTGATGCTGTGGCAATGACAGTTCTGTCTTACAGCGACAGAAAAGAACGTCTCTTTTCAGAGCCTCCATGTCTTCCAAAAGAGAGACGGGTAACTAAGCTCAATGTTCACACACAGTATACACACACACGCACTCACAATGGACGCTCCGCCATGACTTCCAACAAAAACCATATCATTCGTCATCCCGAACTGATGAGGGACACGTGTAACGTGTAAATCCCTATATGTACAGACACTACCACCACCACCGGGCGTTGCGCACGCGTTACTGGCTATTTGGACCACGGATGGTCCTTCTCCACCCCAAACACCTACTTTCACACCCCTCAGAATGGCCGCTTTCGCTACCACTCTGATGTCGTCAGGAGTGACGTGAACATCCCTCGAGTCGTGGTCTACACCACGAGAGCTTCAAGCTGACATCCTACACGGCCTATTAGGACTACGGATGGTCCCACAATCACTCAACAAACCCTCCACGAACCCAAAAATGCCTGCTTTCTATAATACGGCCAGACTGCGCATGCGCAGAATGTTGAAACCGGACGACACAGTAACCCGGTCGGATGGCTCCCCAGGAGAGCTTCACGATGACACCTCTTATGGCCCAATCGGTCCACTATTGGTCCGTCGCCACTCCAAAACGTCTATTCAAATAAACTTTTGTTTCTGCGCATGCACAGAATGAAATCAGTTCCACCTTACAACCCATCCAGTTGAATGCTTCCCCACGAATGGTTCAAACTGATACCTAATACGGCACAATCGGATCACTATTGGTTCACCTCGACCCCAAAACGTCCCTCCCAGTGCCCATTTTCCCAGCATTCCCTGTCTGCGCATGCGCAGAATGTTGAAAACGCACGACACATTAGCCCAGTCGGACGCTCCTCCGCGAGAGCTTCACGGTGACACCTACCACAGCCCAGTAGGCCCAATATGGGTCCGTCTTGGCCCAAAAACGTCCATTAAAATACCCTTTTCCTACTGCGCATGCGCAGAATGACGTCAGTTCCACCCCATTACTGTTGAGATAAGCTGGAGGTAGTACTATAAGTGGTATGAAGTACTAATAAATACTAATAAATCTATACACCATTTGTTGAGCACTCGTAGACCAAAAATATATAGCTCAATTCCATATAGCGATCAATCTAAGCGATATACAGCGGTCATGTTGAATATGCTGGCGGCCATCTTGGATATTTTGATTTCCCCAAGGATGCCAGGCTGGCATCATTCGGATTCTGAATCTGCACACACAGGAGATATATAATCCATCAAAAAACGTTAGGTGGACTCCATTTCCACGTCAAGGCTCAAACTGGGGTTTGGCTCCCGGACTACATAACAATGCTGATCTCAATTAACAATGCACTGAGTGTACTGTTGCAGTATTTGCATTTTTAATATTGAAATCGTTTTGTACCGAACCAGTCCCATCTGCTCATGGCATAAACTCATGCAGACGCTTTCAAAGTCAGCTCTTTCTCATTCACCAAACGAT